>OX465114.1:9316687-9326083 GCA_949987565.1 Luidia sarsii
ACGGGAGGAACGGGAGGAACAGGAGGAACAGGATGAACAGGAGGAACAGGAGGAACAGGAGAAACAGGAGAAACAGGAGAAACGGGAGGAACAGGAGGAACAGGATGAACAGGAGGAACAGGTGGAACAGGTGGAAGAAAAGAGGAAGAAAGAGGAGGAAGTGGATGAAGAGGATGAAGAGGAGGAAGATGAGGAAGGGGAGGAAGAGGAGGAAGAGGAGGAAGAGGATGAAGAAGAGGAAGAGGAGGAAGAGGAGGTAGAGGAGGAAGAAGAGGAATACGGCGAAGAAAAGGAAGAAGGAACATCGCTTTAACACAATCCCTGGCTAAATCAGTCTGCCCACGCTTGACATTTTAAGCCAATTCAGCATGAGACTAATCTCAAATGTATTGGCGAACGCCTTTCAGCGGAACTAAATGCTTTGATGCCACTGGGGGGAGGCACTCCATTTGGAACGAGGCAGCGGAGTCATCGGAATAAATCGCGAACCGATTAAGGGAAGGTCCGCGGGTATTCATCCGCGCTTGGATTGTCCTCACTTCACCTGTGCTCAGCGTGTGTAAATCCATGTCCGAGCGGCTGCACTTGGAATCCGATCAGGCGCTAATGGGAGCAGCCATGGCCGGGGGCCACAGGGGCGTCACGCGCCGTCTTTTGTGCGTGTACTGATTGCGTTCGTTCGGTTCATCAGCCGATCTGGGCTGTTGTTGTTAAAGAGACGGTGTTGGGCGTGATTGCGCTGCCTGCTGACTGGTACCCGTTTGCCGGAACCAGATCTGGGGGATGGACGGGTACTGCGTGATACCTCCAGCCACGTGGGCCGTCGGTTTTAGACGGATTCGATTAATACCAACAGAATCTGGCGTCGTTTAAATGATCTCTTACTGGCAGCGTAATGAGTCTAATCACTAGACAAATCAACTGGGTGCTAAAACAATTCTGTAGATTAAAACAAAAAACATCATCATAATATGTGACCCGGCACAGCAGAATGAGGAATAACCCCATTTTTGAGATTTTGAGGTTTTCTAATGATGTGAAAGAGTGTACGTTTGCTTTCAAATGATATCAAAATGTAATATCCTCTAATACTTAAATTTTCCGAAAATCCCCAAAAAAGAAAATTGATTTGTGATCGAATTGTGAAGATACTTTAACTTCAGGCGTTGTTTACTCAAAAAGTGTTTTGGTGGGATATCCCTCATGTCGTTGTGCCGGGTCACATATTAATAAGGCCTGCATGATGTTTCGACCCTAGCAGGACCTTTCTCAAAGGCAGAACGACAAGGACGAAGAACCCCACCCATCGTTCTTGTAAGAACATCTTCAGGAAAGACGCACAAACCTGCGGCAATGTGTGATAATTGGATTAGGAACGCCCAGTTCCACAGAATTGTAATCACAATGGGGCCTATACGAGGCACGGGGCCTTTCAATCGGAGGGGAAGAAAAGAAAAGACCGAGAGGAATTTGAATCTTTGTGGAAAGAGCAAAGGAGCGGGAAAGCATTGCGTAGCTGCAGTGCCTAGAATGCCATTTCGCATGCACGCAGGGGGCTCCCAATGTTGTTGTTTGTATTGGAGTCGGTGTCATCACGCTTGGTCGCCGGACGGTTGCTGTTGATGTAAGTCGCAGTCTGGAGACTGTTGTCCCACGGTCTGGCCCGATCCCCACCCCCTCACCCCCCCCCTCCACTCGACTGACCGCGGCGGAGGGGGGCAGCATGAGCCCGGGCGCGGGTGCCTGCGACGTCGGCACGGTCGGGAGAGAGCAAGGTCCGGCTCGCTGGAAAGAAGCACTCGCCGCGCAGACGGATCGAACGCCTCTCAACGAGCGGTTCCGTTCCGGGAATCAATTCAGGTGAGACCGCAATCCGAACTTTCCTCCTCTTGTTTTTTCTTATTTATTTTTTTTAAGAAACCGTAGCCTCGCCTCCAGAGCGGAGTATAGTAGCGCAAGCATTGTTCGTCCTTAGCCTGGAGGTTCATACGCTCCCAGTTTGATATGGGAGTCTTCCTCTAAGTAATACCTTACTCGGGTAATTGTGGCTGACAAAACACTCCGTCGTAAGTGTGTGTACCGTGTTCCCTGGTTTTCTTTATTAACAGAACACCGTGGACACGCGTTCACTGTCGCCGTGTCTTCTACATTGCTCTCGGGCGGTGGGGGTGTGTGTGTGTGTGTGTTGGTGGTGTGTGTAGCGAAGCAATCTCAATGTCATATTCATTTAGCAACGCCGTGAATTGGAATTCGATTACTACACGGTTTATGTGTACACAAAACTTTGCGTTGATTCAAGAGGAAAGTATTTCTTCTTTAAGAGGACTCGCGTGGTCGGTTTCATCAGACTAAGGCCATCATTTCATCTTAGGACGCTTGGTGATGCACCGGACAATACTGACCGCCATTGCTATGGGATTATGGGATGTCATCAGTCGATAGTCTAGTTATGACGGATTGTGTGTTAGGCAAACGCGATTGAGCCCATTGTCTAGTACCAAGACTCTACCGGCCGTCACCTTGCCGTGCGCCAATGATCAAGCAGCCGATAGCATGGTTCCACCTACATGTACCGGTACTCAAAGGGTCAGTGTACTGTAGCGTATGTGAATCCCTTCTCATAAAGAGTAGTTCTTGTATTATGAGCATTATAACAATCATTTTCATTCGTTAAATGTCTGGAATTTGTTCAATTGTGGTCTCTGCTAAGCCGAAACACATTGTCGACTTATTGGTCGGCAACTTGGTATTGTTAGGTACCAAGTTGTGTTTTCATGCTAAGCTAATTTGCTGGCTAACTTTTGTTTTTTAAAATGAGGGTAGTCGGTGCAGTCTAAGCCTTGGGCAAGGCGAGAGAGAAAACAAAACATGCTCAGTTCATGACTACGGTAACTTCAGGCGAAGCCGCGCCTTGCAAATCTGGCTACGGGGGTCCTTTTTAAAAGACGCGGATTTTCCCCAGGTTCAAACCAGTAAACATGAATCTTCATCCGACAGACCGATACTACAGCTGAGAGCTTTTCCCCTTTCCGGCCGAAATCCAAACATATCTCGAATCTGTACAGCCGCGGGCACGCAGTCTGGAGCCGCCACTGCCAATCTGGAGTCAGAAATGGAGGGTTGGTTGTTTTTAATGGATTGGAAACCAACCAGCCCATCTCCCCCTTTTCATTGACACCCAAGGTGAATCCTCTTAGCAAGATGCCTACGAGAGATTGCCTGTTAATGGAACCTCCGAACCTCCAGCCTCCATCTCTCCATCCCTCTACTTTTTCTGTGACATCTTGAAGGCAGACTTCCTTCGGGAGACGTGTATCAGGGGCAGTCCGACATCTTTGACGCGGCTCGGAATGTTTCCCAATACACTGTGCAACCGATCGTATCGCATCCGACAATATCGATTCGATACCCTTGCATTGCGAAACCAACGACGGAGTTCAACGGCTCCGGTTGGAAATAGCACGCGAGTCTACGGGAAGTGGCTTGCGAGTTAGTGCATGGGGAAGACTGGCGTACCGAGGTCCGTATCATTTGAAGCCGTAGCCACTGGTCATCATGGGCAGGTGCCCGCTCTCGACACTAACTCGACCGTCCAGTACCGAACCCGAACCAACTCGACCGCTCGGCTTCAGCCCGACCGTCCTATAATGATCTACGGAGGAAAGCAACACAAATACCAGGCCATTATCAGAATTTAAGTCGCTGTGAAGACTATCTATCCAATATGTTGACCAATCATTTTGGTCAAGAGCTGGCCACTTGGAAAGACCTGACAATTCGAACTAATTGCATGACTTTCTCAAGGACATAATTGATAACGAAATACAAAGTGATATACAAACATGTTGCAAACTGCTTACTGACTAAAATTACCAAAATGCAAATCTTAAAATTTAGTGGGCCTGACGTTTCGATCCTAGCAGGACCTTTCTCAAAGGCAGAGTTTTTGTTTTAGAGTTTGTTTTCATCGAATGTCCCTTTAAGGGCTCCGTAGTTTACGGTACACTGAAAAAAACAACCTTGTCGGGTCGTACAGTATATAATAAGCTTTTTGTACCGGCACTGGTGAAAAACATCTCACCTGGTGGTCATTATTGGCCGGCCAAAGCCAACTGTTAGATTGTGTCGCGGTTCAAATCAAGCCACAGCCTCTAAGCATGCCTGATCAACCCCGCACCGAGTGTTTGCCGAGCAATTTTGCTAGACACCTTTGGACCAACGGCCGTCCGTCCGGCTACAAGGTGATGCTGACCTATAGGTTTTTGTTCAGGGGGGGCGTCATGGCGTGTCGGCGGCTTCGCACAAGGCGCACATTATTCTGCGGGCGTGATGTTATTCTGCAACCGACGCGGAGCGCCGGCGGTCGTGCGTCGAGTCGAAACTCAGAGCGAGTTTCGGCGACGGGCTAACGCCTTCGTGTGCCCCCCCCCCGGGGGAGGGGGGGGGGGGGGCAAAGCGGGTGATGGATGGGGATGGGGATGGAAGAGAGGGGGAGGGGGGAGTTGGGAGGAGGGGGGTTACCGGGAGTTAACCGTTCTGGTGGGCGGGACGATATGCCTCCAATGCTCCGGCGCGCTTCAGGATCCACACCGTGTCGGGGCTGCGACCTGAATGTCAATCCGCTGTGTGTGTCCCGGTTGTCCGCGCAAATAAATTCACGCATCCCATCCCCTCCACCCGCTTCTCCACATTAGACTTTTAAAAAGGAGCTCAGCCAAGCTGGGGGATTTGAGGGAGGGGGTTTCAAGAGGAGAGAGAGAGAGAGAGGAAGCGGTGAGAGGGGATTGTAAGCCGACGGGACCTTGCCACATCTTTTGACGGGAATACTGGGTTTTTTTTTCTTCGTCATGTTTTTTTTTTTTTAGGAGAGGGGGGTTGTCGTGGCTCGAAGACTTTCATGCGAGGATCTTGTGGATGGGAGACGGGGGTAATCGACTGACCTCATGCATCATAAACCGTCTTCCTTTCAGGCGTTCAGCGACTGATTTGAAGCGTGGAGAGGAGAGAAGGGGGAGAAGAGGAGAGAGGGAAGGGGTGCTCCTCTGTCTTTAAGATCCTTCCAGGCAATGCTGTTTTTTACACTCTCTATTATGCTCTCTCTGACTCTCTCTTTCTTCTTTCCCCATCTCTCGTTCGTCTCTATCTTTCTCTCTCCCTCTCTGACTCTATCCCCCTCTCCCTGCCTCTCTCTTTCCCTCTCTCACTATTTTCCCCTCTCCCTCCCTCTCACTTTCTTTTTCTCTCTCTCTCCCTCCATTCTCTCTGTCTCTTTTTCCCCCTCTTTATTTGACTCTTCCACTCTCCTTCCTTTTCTCTCCGTCGTCTCTCTGTCTCTCCGTCCCTGTATCTCCGTCCCTGTATCTCTTTCTCTGTATCTCTCGGTCATCCCGTCTCTCCCTCTCTCTGCCTCTCTCTCTCTCTCTCTTTCCCTCTCTCCCTCTCCCCCTCTCTCTCTCTCTCTCTCTCTCTCTCCCTCTCTCCCTCCCCCTCTCTATCTCTCTCTCTCCCTCTCCCTCTCTTACTCTCTCTCTCTCTCTCTCCCTCTCCCTCTCTCTCTCTCTCTCTCTCTCTCCATCTCCCTCTCTTACTCTCTCTCTCTCGCTCTCTCTCCCCTCTCTCTCTCTCCCTCCCTCTCTCCCCCTCTCCCTCTCTCTCTCTCTCGCCCTCTCTCTCTCTCTCCGTCTCTCCCTCTCTCCCTCTCTCCCTCTCTCCCTCTCTCCCTCTCTCCCTCTTTCCGTCTCTCCCCTCTCCGCCTCTCCGCCTCTCTGCCTCTCTGCCTCTCTGTTTCTCTGTCTTTCTCTCATCTCTCCCAATGTTTTTATTGCAAAGGGACACACATCTCTTCTTAGAGGGCTCTTCGATGCTGGAGATTTTTTTAACGGCATATTGGAGGGTGGCGTTGAGAGGTCGCAACTGGGCTATGTCAACACATCCCATGAGGTCTAATGCACTTAGGTCCATTCCAGCCCCTGTTGACTAAAATAGTTGTCGGTATTTGGGGGACTTGAAAATCCAATTGTAGGTTTTTTTTCCTACCCTGCCTTCTCTTCCCTCTGCCTCTGCCTCTGTCTCCGCCTCTCCCAACCCCCTCCTTCTCCCCTCCCCTCCATCTCCGTCTACCTCTCCCTCTCCCTTCCCTTCCCCTCCCCTTCCCTCTCCCTCTCTCCCTTCATCTCCCTCTTCATCTCCCTCTTCATCTTCCTCTGCCTCTTCCTCTGCCTCTTCCTTTGCCTCTGCCTCTGCCTCTGCCTCTGCTTCTTCCTTTGTCTCTGCCTCTGCCTCTGCCTCTACCTCTACCTCTGCCTCTGCCTCTGCCTCTGCCTCTGCCTCTGTCTCTGCCTCTGCCTCTGCCTCTGCCTCTGCCTCTGCCTCTGCCTCTGCCTCTGTCTCTGCCTCTACCTCTACCTCTGCCTCTGCCTCTGCCTCTGCCTCTGCCTCTGCCTCTGTCTCTGCCTCTGCCTCTGCCTCTGCCT
Organism: Luidia sarsii; assembly: GCA_949987565.1. NCBI lineage: Eukaryota > Metazoa > Echinodermata > Asteroidea > Paxillosida > Luidiidae > Luidia > Luidia sarsii. Next base: position 9,323,161 of record OX465114.1, read on the forward strand.
CTGCCTCTGCCTCTGCCTCTGCCTCTGCCTCTGCCTCTGCCTCTGCCTCTCCCTCTGTCTCTACCTCTGCCTCTGCCTCTGCCTCTGCCTCTGTCTCTGCCTCTGCCTCTGCCTCTGCCTCTGCCTCTGCCTCTGCCTCTGCCTCTGCCTCTGCCTCTCCTTCTGCCTCTGCCTCTTCCTCTGCCTCTGCCTCTGCCTCTGCCTCTGCCTCTGCCTCTGCCTCTGCCTCTGCCTCTGCCTCTGCCTCTGCCTCTGCCTCTGCCTCTGCCTCTCCTTCTGCCTCTGCCTCTGCCTCTGCCTCTTCCTCTGCCTCTGCCTCTGCCTCTGCCCCTGCCTCTGCCTCTGCCTCTGCCTCTGCCTCTTCCTCTGCCTCTGCCTCTGCCTCTGCCCCTGCCTCTGCCTCTGCCTCTGCCTCTGCCTCTGCCTCTGCCTCTGCCTCTGCCTCTGCCTCTGCCTCTGCCTCTGCCTCTGCCTCTGCCTCTCTTTCTCCCCCTCCCTCTGCCTCTGCCTCTGCCTCTGCCTCTGCCTCTGCCTCTGCCTCTTCCTCTGCCTCTGCCTCTGCCTCTGCCTCTGCCTCTGCCTCTTCCCCTCCCCCTCCCCTCACTCCCCCGATCTCCCCTTGCACCTCGGTGGTCAGATTTATAAATACCCTCAGGTATCGGGTTGCGCTGAGCTCTCGTCAGAGCGTGGGACTCCCAGGACCCATTTTAATGTCATAACCATACATGCTATTCTTTGGCCCCTCGTGTTTCTCCTCTCCTCCTCCATTCCCACATCGATTCCCCCTTCCCGGTTTTTCCGCCTCGCAATAAATATCCTTTCGAAGCTCTCTCCAAAGGCACTCACACAGGACCGACGTTTTTTGGTTTTTTTTTAAACCCACCTCTTTTGATTTTTTTAAAGAAGCAAGTCCTGGCAAGTTACCTCAGCTTGGAGCTGTTTTCTTTCTCCTGATTATTATTACACATTCCGGCCATCGTCCTTCCGTCGTCTTCGAAATGTTCCGAGGGGGGGGGAGGAAAAAGAAAAACGGTGAGGGAGTCCCCTCGGGGAGACAGTCCAACATGAAAGGCCCACTCGTTACGTGCCAAAATTTAGTTTTGTCTGTTTGGCCCGCCATAAGCGGGGTTCTAATGTCTAAACCGCATTCCACTAGCCCAGTAGGGCGTTTCGGTTATAACAATGCACAGCTTACCTACTCAAGCATGTGCTTATTATAAGACAGCTATCACACCGACACACCCACTTTCAAGTGGTCACGCACACCGAGTTCTACAGTACCTGCTAAACCCTGCTATTCTTTCCGGCAACGCCCTTATTTCGAGCGTAACCCCACTGCCTACCCCATGTTGTAATAAACCCTCCTAAAACATAGACCTTGTCTTCTTGACTTCTTTTGGCGGTCCATTAAGTCCAAACTGATTTTCATGCGTATGAGCGGAGCGAAGTAGCATGAAAAGACCTTTTAGCATTGCTTCCATTTCTGATGAGATTATTGCAGGGACGTTCTGCCCACCGCGAGGCCGACGGCCCTTAGAGACCTGCTAGAGTCTGATTAAATAACACTCGACACAATTCACAGAAGTGCTGTCGTAACTTTCAAGATTTTTCAGCGCGTCGCTGAATCGATGGAAGGCGAAACAAAAATACACCCACTCGATCGCTCGCCTAAAAGTGTTTCACAATGCTCAAATCAGAGGCCTAGCTATGGCATCGCAGTAGAGTACTAGCATCTTCTCTTGAATGCTGAGTATCCCATCCTCGAAAATGAAAGAAGATGTGACGGTGTTTGACATTTTACCGGTGAGCCGAGCTCCCGAAATTGAAGCCAAATATTACACTGTCGGACTAGTGCCAAATTTGGCGAAGGGCCATGGAAAATGGAGCTCCCTCCCCTTCTTGTGCGAGCGTATTCCGAACGCTTGAACGGCCTTTAGCCGTCGATATTGAGGGAAAGACGGCCCGAGTTGTGGCCGGAGAAGGACCAGATGAGGCGAGAAGAGAACGATTTGAGAAGGGAGACATAGCTCCAGGTAGAGGGTGAAAATTGCGACCCGTTTGACGGTAATGGGGGACCTGTCAGGCAGAAGCGAACTGTATGACAACTCGGTTGGCTGCTGACGAGGACGTGTCTCGCCCGAAGAAGATACAAATGACAGGCTTGGCAAGAGACGAAAAGCTGTAGATATTCTCAGAGGCAGGGTTTGGACAAACGCTTGTCTGTCTCCTGAGCGCCGTTCGCAGGGCCCAGGACGTACCGGGGAACTCGTCCCGTGAGCCCGTTCGCCCCTCCGCTGCGCTGCGCCAGAACGGATTAAAACACAATTCCGGGGGGATGAGTTGTTGATTGCGCGGGCACCGAGTCGAATATTACACGCAATTGCCACGAGGCGGCCACGCCCCATTTTGGACGGCACACTTCTCGTGCCCCATTTTTTGCCCTTCGTGACTGACGGAAGACAGGGTGGAACGGGAGGGGGATAGGCAGGTAGAGGCATGGTGATATGGAGAGACATGCAGAGCGACAGAGTGACAGAGGTACAGAGAGAGATACAGAGAAAGAAGAGAGAGAGAGTCTTAGAGAGAAATGAAAGAGAGAGAAGAGAAAGAGGGAGAAGAGAGAGAGTCTGACTTTGACTTTTCAAGAGGACACTTTATTCAACAAATAAATTTACAAATCGGTTACAAAAACATTTAAAAAATAAACACAAGATTAAACAATATTTGAACGCAATCAAATTATTGGAAATCGGAAACGCATATAAATAAATCAAGAGGGATCAGTATATTTAAGAATGTTGTTTCCATAAGTTGTCAGAAATTCTAGAGAGAGAGAAGAGAAAGAGAGAGAAGAGAGAGAGAAGAGAAAGAGAGAGAAGAGAGAGAGAGAGAGAGAGTCCGAGAGAGAGAAGAGAGAGAGAGA
>OX465114.1:9326283-9348783 GCA_949987565.1 Luidia sarsii
GGAAATCTGCTACGCAGGAAAAGTCTTTCTTGTGTAATCACGATAACAAACCGCACGGCGATGTGATGTCAATAATTGCTTCTGACTTGAATTCCACTAACTCTTGAATTGCAACGAAACAAAAGTGCACCTTGGGTTTAAATCGCTGACAATGAATATCCAATCAGAATACACCGATCCAGTAGGCCACGCCCCTTGACAAATTGACCGATCACAACGCGCGATTTAAGATCCGACAAATTATGAATGGCTTTTAGGTCACCGGTTTTCTATGACGATTGCTCTCTGCCCAAGGCCATCATTTTCCCTTCAAGACATCAAGGTAGACTCCACGGGCTTTTAACGTCAGTTCCAATCCCTCTCCACGCCCTTTGCGCCAGTACGGGAAAGAAAACCACTTCATTCACAACACGCAAAATGCATTATAATTTGAATACGAAGCCGACAGAAAACCTGTTTATTCGGTATATACGGCACCTCTTTCTTTTTTTCGACCGAAAAGAAAAACAAATCGCCACTTGGTAAAATGCAACATCTCCGACGAACTCACCAATGACAATGAAATGTTGGGCATTGAGCTAACTTTCTTCACAAGAAAATACTCTGCGCTCACTGGAACGATAACAGTTTGATGCAAGGGATACATTACACGGTGGTGAGATAAAGAAAACCACAAAAAAACTCTCGAATTTTCGTTGAATCCGTTCCGTAGTAAGCTTATAGCCTTATACTTATTATATACAAGTCATTATACACTTTGTACATTTTAAATTACAAGGAAAAAAGTATACAACCAATACAATCTTGACTCTTAATCTTTAAAGTACATAAAGATGTACGTAACAATACAAAACACACATAATTATAATATTTATCACACAATGTGCATCCAATCGAATTTGTGATAGATTTATGATAGATATTTCATTTAGCCTATACATTGTCAAGGAGTGCGCCTCTTTCGGGTCGCCATGGGGATTTCAGATCAGTTGCTACGCGACGCAGCTTCTATATGAATCGAGGGGGGACTATACATGGGCACTTTGCAAGACCGTTCCGATATTGGGTCAATTTGAACGGACGGGGCAGGCTCGCTTCGTGTTGTCATGCATCGAGTTAATTCCTGTCCTGTCACCAAACAGCCGTCTGGTTTCCTCCTCGTCGGGGTCAGAGGTTAAAACCGTCTTCATTCCGCCCACGTGCACGTATTTTGTTAATCTATTTGCCCGTGAACGTCGGGGCTGTATAACGTTTGGATAGTGATTGCCCAGATTTTACGGCGCTGTCGACAGGGGAGCGTTAGGCGTTTACGTGCTTGGGACGCATCGAATGGCCTCGAGGCGAGACTAGGCATTTCGTCGTCAAACGTCAACCGTCCGTTACGTCGGTCGCGTCACCCTTATGTTAGTCTCCTCTCAAGTCTGTTTAAGATAAACAAAAAGATGGAGTCGTCGTTCCAGGTCAGCAGCGAACACACAAATCAAACAAAACCCCAAAAGATAAAGACGTCACCAGCCAAAACTCCACGGCATCTCACCTGCGCGACGTGTCTTTCACAAAACGCAGTGGCTGTTGTTACGGCAGTCGTCCGTGTGGTTCCCTGACTTCAGAGTATTTGTCAGGATGTTAAGCTCTTGGAACCAGACTATCAGCTAATAGACTGGTTCAACCAGCCTGCAATGCTGACGAAATACAATCAAGTCAGGGAACCACACGGACGTCTGCCGTAACAACAGCCACTGCGTTCACAAAAACCTTGAGGAAACGCAATGCAACAACAGCGCCTTTACGGAAACGATGCCCAACCCACGCAGTGTTGGCAAGAAATTCCTGAATTTCTTAGATGTTTCTCGCCCCTACCCCGAGAAAACGAGGAAGCGGTGAGGCTCCGGCTGGGCCGGGATTCGAACCCACGTCTCTGGTTTGAGGTATATACTAGCCCTCTCGCGCCTGAGCTAACCAGCCCTTGGACGTCTTTCTCCCCCCAAAAAATTGTCAAGTATTACATCTCTGCCTGGGTGGGGCGGGGGAAGGGAGGAAGAGGCGACCGGTCGGTGGCAATTAACCACTAATTGTAATGTATATCCGGAGATGGCAACGATACGGCCACTCTACAGCTGACATAAATCTGGAGACCATGGACAGAGGGGAATGAGATTACTCGTGAGAGCATGACGGGGGGAGGGAGAAGGGGCGCCGTGCCCCGTGAAGCCGTCGCCAGACGAGACAGCGGGCCTGCCCTAGTAGACAAAATACCGACGTCGTTGCCTCTGACGTCTCTCGACAGAAAGTCGAGCATTTGGGGGGAAAGAAATGATAAAAAAAGATTCATCTATCCCCCCCTGCAAGGACGCGCCCACGATCTCACCATGCTCTTATTGTTTCCATATTGTCTCGGCGCCTGCCATCATCAATGACCGCTCTGAAAGGTTTTTTTTCTAATTCGCGGTGTTCGCGTATCGAGGTTATACGGCTTTGCTTCCCACATGCAAAATGGCATCTCCGATGCTCTCCAAGGTGGAGAAGTTCTTCTCTCTTTCTCTCTTTCTTACTCTCTCTTTCTCTCTTTTTTTTTAGCTGAGCGGGAAATGAGATAGAGACGAACCTCGTCTAGTGGAATGCCAGCTAAGGACTATTTTGGAAGATTAATTTCCACCGGGAATTCGGAAAGGGATAGGCAGGGCCGAGTTATTGCGCCCCGCGAGACCGTGCCACGATCGGCGGGACTAGTTTTTGTTTTAATTCATCAGCTCGAAATGTAATAACGAAGTCCATGTTTCATTTTTGTTGTGCGTAGGAGGGAGGGGTAGTCTTCTTGGATATTCATCTAAAAATAAAAAGCACCGTGAGCGATGATAGACAGATCAAAAGTAATTGGGAAAAAATAAAATGCGGGTAATCGGATTTGGTCCATTTTTGTCTGGACTGCTTTTGAAAGGAGAGAAAAAACGACAGGCTTAAGACGTTAGGAGTTCGTCTTCAATTTGAGAGAGGGGAGGGAGCTTATCCTCTCTGGGGGGGCACACCAATATTTTCTCCGAGTAATTATTGTCGGAAACAAACGTTGCTGAAGAGAATGGCTTTGTTGAGTGAATACTCGCTACAGGATCCTTAGAAAAATGTTATGTAGGGTCTGACGTGCACGCTCGTACATTATGTATACGCACACAGACTTGTACGTGGAATGGCCTGCGTGCCGTGTATACGGCTCGGACTCCGGCGTGGTATATAAGTGCCGTGGTTTGCGTGCCTTTGGCCCGGATCTCTGCCCGGTCCCGTGTACCGGAGAGACCGCCTTGGACAAGGCTACTCTCTTTTCTCTGAAGTTTCGATCCACGCCGGACTTTTCTCGAAGGGGGCGGCTCTTCCGTGAACGGACCTGCCAGGATCGAAACGTCGGGCCCCATGACCATTGCCGATCATTCAGTGGTCATTTCAGCCAACGAACAGTTAGCGCACAGGGAATAGGTGGGATTTCCGCCTAAGGGCGCGCGTCTTCATTTGTAACAAACAGATGATATACAGTCGAGAGAAATGTCCCACTTGAAGCGGTTGTTTGTCGAGTGTCGTAATAAGTCCCATTGTTTGTTTCCGTGGCAACGCCCTTTAGCGCGGAAATTAAGCGGGCAACAACCTATCATATCGACGACAGCCCCTGGAGCCAACGAACAAAAATGACGTGCGCAAGTCAAAATATTGCGCCAATTGTGACCCCCCCCTTGATCTATAGCCAACCCCCCGGGGCGGTGGCTTGCACGGGATGTCTTTAACGGAACAGCGTCCAACCCAAGAGCGGGCGCGTGTGTATCCTTCCTCCATAATCTATCAGTCCGTCGTGCAATCGACTGACCGAGCCTCCCCTTCCCTCTCTCCCTCCCTCCCTCCATCCCCTCCACCACCACGGATCCCAATCATCCGCATACTAGCGACTCACCGCACTCCAGCCCGTCCGATCCATCATTTTGACGGGTAACCACCGCGCCGATTTCCCGTCTTCCCGAATTCTTGAGTGTGCCTCGCGGCGCGCCTCCCCACTTTTGTTGTCCTTCTCCCTCTTCTCCTCCTTCCTCTACTCCTCCTCCTCCTCCTTCTCCGTCTTTTAATGCGAGCACAGTCACGCGTCTAATCGTGTGGAATTGGAGAAAACAATCGATTCCGCCTTCTACCTTCCCCCCCCCCTATTTTTGTTTCCAACTCTCTCTCCAAGCGCAGACGCCCGGTTGTTTCTCCACGACAGACTCGCCAGGAAAGTGCGGCGTTGTGGGGAAGACTGAAACTTATAGGAGTGCTTGAATTCCGTACCGGTGCGGCATCCTCCCCGAATAACTGCCCGCACTAAAAAAAAATTAAACAGATCTTTGAAGGCAGGGCACACCACTTCTTTGCGAAGGTCAAAGAATCCATACTGTGTCAAAAATCAACGTATGCATGAAATAAAACACCTGCGTGTTAGCTTCCGGCTCAATCCGCCAACCATGCCGTGAGAAAAAAAAACCGTGAAAACCAAATTTGAATAATGCCAACCTTTTTCAGACATAGAGGGCGGTATTTGTAAATGGAACTCTTTGTTTCAAACGATCGCTCTGTGGAGCGATCGTTGGAAATTCAAAGCATTTCCTCTTTTTTCGTAAACGGCAGATGTTCGAGTGCTAAAATTCAATGGAACGTCTGATACCATTACAAACTTTTTGTGATTTCTAAAATTTTGAAGTAACCGGAATTTGGGCACAACAGTGTACCCTTTAGAAAAATAAAGCTGAAAGGCTGCGCGTACAAAGGGGATAATTTTGAGAATTATATTTTCCCAAGATCAAACTAACGGTCAGATCAAGTGCTTCGACATTGACGCTGTTTCGTTTCGTCAATAGATGCTTGGTATTGAGACTATAGGGTTGTCACTATGGCTGTCCACATCACTAGTCTTCCCCCATAGGATAAGAGAAAGTGCCCGAACAACCGACTCCCACGTCAACCGACATGCCTCGGCGTGGCGTACCTTTAAATTACCAGGAGTCGATCCGAGAAGACCATGAGTCTAAAATGTCTCCCCTCCCTAACCCCCACCCCACTTGTTTTTCTTTTTGGCCACGAGCGGATTTCGTGAGGAGTCTTGCCACTTTCATTCCCGTTCATATTTCGGGTCTCGGGTGACATTAAGAGATCATTTTCTACATCCCGCCAACAAGTGTAATTGGAAACTCTCCGAGAGAGGCAGAGAGACAGATAGAGAGACTTACAGATACACACAGAAAGATACAGGACAGAGTCGGAGAGAGACAGATAGAGATACTTACAGATACACACAGAAAGATACAGGGACAGAGTCGGAGAGAGACAGATAGAGATACTTACAGATACACACAGAAAGATACAGGGTCAGAGTGAGAGAGAGACAGATAGATAGACTTACAGATACACACAGAAAGATACAGGGACAGAGTCGGAGAGAGACAGATAGAGATACTTACAGATACACACAGAAAGATACAGGGACAGAGTCGGAGAGAGACAGATAGAGATACTTACAGAGACACACAGAAATATACAGGGTCAGAGTCGGAGAGAGACAGATAGAGATACCTACAGAGACACTATAGATAGATACAGAGACAGAGTGAAAGAGAGACAGATAGAGAGACTTACAGATACACAGAAAAAGATACAGGGACAGAGTGAGAGAGAGACAGATACAGATACTTACAGATGCACACAGGGATACAGAGTCAGAGTCGGAGAGAGACAGATAGAGATACTTACAGAGACACTATAGATAGATACAGGGACAGAGTGAGAGAGAGACAGATAGAGAGACTTACAGATACACACAGAAAGATACAGGGTCAGAGTGAGAGAGAGACAGATAGAGATACTTACAGATACACACAGAAAAATACTGGGACAGAGTGAGAGAGATAGAGAGACTTACAGAGACACACATAAAGATACAGGGACAGAGTGAGAGAGCATACTGATATTCAGGCAGAGGCACAGAGAGACGTACACATAATATGTGACCAGGCACAACGGTATATCCCACCAAAACACTTTTTGAGTAAACAACGCCTGAAGTTAAAGTATCTTCACAATTCGATTACAAATCAATTTTCCTTTTTTTTATTTTCGGAAAATTTAAGTATAAGAGGATATTATATTTTGATATAATTTGAAAGCTAATGGTATACTCTTTCACATCATTAGAAGACCTCAAAATCTCAAAAGTGGGGTTATTTCTCATTATGCTGTGCCGGGTCACATATAGACATACGCACAGAGATAGACAGATCAGGACAGCCTGACACAGATGCATACAGAGAAAGACAGACACAAGACACAAACATAGACACGGATGAACACATACAGATGCAAAGGGAGATAGAGAGAAGATAATAAAGATGCACTGAGAAAGTAATAGACGGAGATATAGAATCAGAAGTAGGCCTACCCACAGAGAGACATGCAGGGAGGAAGAATAAGACCATGCATGACTCAAGGGAAAAAAACCCAGACTGACATGATCAAGGAGAGACTGATAGAGATACACACGGAGAAGAGAGAGAGAGGAAGAGAGAGAGAGAGAGGAAGAGAGAGGGGAAGGGAGAGAGAGTTAGATAGAGAGGAAGAGAGAGAGAGGAAGAGAGAGGGTTAGAGAGAGAGGAAGAAAGAGAGAGGAAGAGAGAGAGAGGAAGAGAGAGGGAGAGGAAGAGAGAGGGGGGGCAGAGAGAGGCAGAGAGAAAGAGAGAGGAACAGAGAGAGAAGAGAGTAAGAGGGGGAGAGAGAGGCAGAGAGAGAGAGGCAGAGAGAGAGAGGAAGAGAGACCGATCGAGGGAAGAAGAGAGGGAAACAAGAGAGATACAGAGCTGCCCGTGTCTGAAATAGGAGTCCTTCTAATGCCAGAGTGTGACGGCGCTTTTTTCCTTTAAAGGTGTATCGCGCCTCCGACTCTTGGTCGGATGCGACCGTTGCCGTGAGGTGATCACCGCCTCGGATGTCACGGCTTTTTCACCGACAGTCCCTAGACGAACTCGACTCCCCCGCCCGCCCGCCCGCCCTAACGCCCGCCTCCAATACGGTACGGCTGGAATTCGGTCATCCTAGCAGTCTCAACCTGGGCACACGCGACCCGTTTATATTCAGATCCCCCCCCCCATCTCTCACTCTCCCTCTTCCTAGTCCCCGCTGTCAGTCACGGACTACCAGCCGTGCGCAAAGCAAAAAATATGACTACGCCGAAAGGACTCGATATTGAGTCCACGGGCCATTAAACACAACCTCATGCAACGGGAATCAATAAGTGAGATTCTCACGTGCATATTCCCCCTCCCCTCCCTCCCCCACGTATAGTAGTAGCTATCTCGTGCTCAACAAGACGAACGCCGAAGCCCGAATAAATCACGTTCAGGGCGACCGTATATTATACCCGCCCCGGGAAGCCGAACGCAAAGCCTCGGCTTCTCCCCGAAAGACGAACGCTCGACATAAAAACCCGAACGCAGCTAGCTACAGCCCCTTCGTTGCACGATGCAAGACGCAGCAGCCGTGATTGAGCAGGCATGAGGAAGAAAAACAAACTCTCACTATAATTGAACGATAGCCCCCGGCCCCCCGCCAAAGACTAGTTGACTGTTCGGGGAAGGCCATCACCTAAGGGCTGGATAGGGCTGGTACGCACAACCAGAGGCCTCGGGTTCAAGTACCCATTCTTTGCATTTTCTTCAAAATTCTAAATTGAATTTAATACATGAATTATCAAGGTACAATCGATACTGAGGAAAATGTAACTGTTGCTTCGTATTGGTCACAATCAATCCCAATTCTGGGAGTGGAGGCAGACCTTTTGGACATTGTACGGCAAAAAAAAAATGTTTTCATCTATATTGAAAGAACAGACTGGCGTCCCACGCACCCCGGCTAAGATGATGACGATTTGCGAAGGTCGCCACCGTATGGGCTGCACGGCTCCCGGTAGTAATGAGCGTTGGTGCGTTATTAGCCAGAGGTCCTCGGGCCCGAGTCTCGGTCGGGTCCAATTTGCTGGGCAATTTCGCGAAGGAACCTTCTGTGGGTTTTTTTTGTGTTTGGCGGCTCGCTTGGCACAGGGATCGCGCTGAAAGAGATTGCGAAGGCGGCAGCAATTATGGTCTAGCCCGTGAAAGAGCCCGGATCGTCGACGTGCAACATGTCGACGTGCTTTCTCCCCCCCCCCCAACGGAGGCCTGTCTTGCAATTGACCGATTGTTGCTTTTCATTTACTCGGAAATATTAATCCATTCAACTCCTCAACGGGACAGCTCATGAGTCCGTGAGCAGATGTTTTCCCTTCGGGACCGGAGAGAGAGAGAGAGAGTAGTGTCATGCCCTCAGAGTTCGGACAACGAAGAGCCAAAAGCCAGATGCAAAGACTCTGACGGGATAAATTTCGATCTCCCGGGTTGACATTTGCGTAGGGGCCTCGAAGTCATTCTACGACCAAACCACGGTCTCCCCGCATGACTGAGGGCTTGTTTCCCTGCAGCGCAGTACGTCTTGAATCCTTACGACTTCCACATTTCTGTCTCCTCTCCCCCCAACTCTTCAACACGTTCGCTCGCAGCCCAGTTGCAGGCATCGCAGCCACGAACCGTAAAAAAAAGAAGTATCAGAATATCTCAGTTTCGAGTGTAATCGTCCGGTTCTAACCTTTCCCCTTCTTTTTTTTCTTCTTCTATTTTTTGAAGAGGAGTGGTTGAAGTCGGGGGGGGGAGCCTGCTGACACTGCGCATGCGCGATTTTTGCTCGAAGCCATGGCGAGAGGTCAGTGCTCTGCTATCACGTTTTTGTCCCTTTCTTTTCTAAAACAAGGCCGTCTCCCGCGGAACAACAAATAAAGAGCAATTTCGTCGCTGTTTGGTCGTGCGAACGGCAAATATTTGCCCGACGGGGCATTTTCTTAAGGGGGGGCTTTGGTACGAAGTGAAAAGGGAAGTAATGGAACGCCCCGCCCCTACCTATCCCCCCCCCTTTTTCCGCGTGATGTCATCCGAGTTTGAAGCCATTGCCCGGACGATAGCAAAGGAGTGGGTTAGGCAATTGGTCCATTCTGCTCGCACAAAGCCACTGAACTATGCAGGGGGGGGGGCTCTTGTCTTCTTAAAATTGTTCGAGCATTGTTTGCTCGCTCGGGCGGCGTCGTGGTGACGTCATCGGTATGGATCCGTTTAGCGAGCCGCTGTCATGCCAAATAGTTTCCCCTTCCAAATAGTGTCCACTCATTAGCATACTGATCGCTGATTGGTCCAATACGTATGACATTCAACCACCGTGGTTGGGGTATGGTTGCGCACTACACACGCATTGTGTATGGTTGCTGGCCTAACACACGCAACGTTGGGCACTTTGGTACCGTTGGACCCTAATCGGTAACCGTAACGCTAACCCTAACCCAAACAACCCTAATCCTAACCGTAATCCTAATCCCAACCCTTATTCTAATTCAAACCCTAACCCTAACGTCCCTAATCCTAGTCCTAACGCTAACCAATCAGCGATCAGTTTGCTAATGAGCGGACAGTATTTGGCGGGGACACTTTTTGGCAGGACACCGCCTCAGAGGACGTTCCGTGATGGGATCGGCTTCGATTGGCCGCGAACGAGAACTCCGCGAATAGGTCATGGCCAATCTTTTTCGCACCATGTCCCCCACTTGAATGTAATTTTGTTCGTTGTGATGACGCAACAATGCTAGCGGGAGCTCCCCCGGTTTCCAGGTCCCATGACTGGGCGTGGCAGTGCAGGAATTCAGCGGTGCGTGGATATTCCATTGCAGGCTCACTGGAGCGTTACTTTGCATATAAGCTCCTGCGGTCCAAGGGCGGCCGCTTCCCATGCTCTGATTATTATAGCATTACATGATTTCGAAAAAGTCATGTGCATGTCTCTTTGTTGTGTCGTCCAATAGAATGAAACTGTTTTTCATGCGTATGAGCGAAGTGAAGGAGCATGAAACTGTTTTTTTACCCCGAGCAATATCGATTATACATACCATGCAATACAATATCGACATTACTACTGGATGCTATAGCGCGACTGTCACATGAACACACAGAGAATCATAAAACTGATTATATCTTAATACTTTGAATTGGATCATTTTTGTCCACTCACTGGAACTTTGTTGGTTCACCCTGTGTCGTTGACAAAGCTGTCTTGATTATGCATTTTTTGTGACGTCAACGGTGTCTGCTAATAGGGCCCAATACAACATTGGGAAGATTGGAAAACATCCATGTCCACAGATTTCTAATTAATTTTACACAGTTTGTAGATGGTCATGATAGAATCCTCATGCTGAAATCTTACGGTCTGGGATGCTGTACTTCTTGAAAAATCTTCATTCAAACGTCGACTAAATAGTTTATTACTTGCGAGTAATAAACTATTTCTGACACTTCAGAACGGTTACCATTATTTTGAGCTAAAACCTTCGCAGTATTTCTTTTTTGAAATGTTTAACGGTTTAACACAAACTGCGGCAATCTTTTGACCTTTACCAATGTTGTATAGGGCCTTTAAATGTCAGATTGTAGGTTTATCTTTAAAGGTGCAACGCATCATAACGTTCCTGACCAGTCTCGAACACAAATCGCTTAACTGAAAGATTGCATTGCCTACAGTACGTCACGATGACGACAGCCAACATGAAACGGACCTTATGGGACCAACTGTCTGAATAAAACCCCCCCAAAAAACCAGCACGCGACATTGTTTGAAAGTTGGTTGCCCCACACAGCAAAAAACACTTTGCAGAAATATCCGTAATCAAAGAAGTTTAACAGTTTCTTACGTATAACCAGAGGTACCCCAACCAGGAGCGTCGGGTTCAAGTCCCGGTCCAGTCAAAGTTGACTTTGTGAGCAGCGGTGGTTGTGGTAAGCGGCGGCAGTGCCGACAACCGGTGACGGTGACCGAGTCAAAGTTTTCTCTGCCATTTTTGTCTTCAATGTACGTAGTCTCTTACCGTTTTCAACGATTCTTTTTGTATGGGAGAATGTTTACACGTTTGCATTCAATATGTACACGTCACGCCACGGCGTATCGGGTTGCCTTAGGCGTGGCGCAGTGCGGTCGGGGTGGGGAATAGCACTGAGGGACACTGACAGAAACGATACAATGCGACTGGTGTCAACGTCTAGAGCAGGAGCGCCAGAGCTTGACGAGTTCTCGCTTGCAGTCGTTGCGGAACTGCCTGTTAGCCAGCACGTAGATGAACGGGTTGGCCGCGCTGTTCACGTACAGCAGGTAGGCGGCGTTGATCATGAAGTTGACGAGCGCCGTGGGCAGCGGCTGGCGGGTCAGCGCCACGTGCATCATCATGGGCGAAAGGCACACGTAAGGGATCCAGGTGACGAAGAAGACGATGGTGGTGACGAGGAGCATGCGCGTGGTCCGGTTCTGCATCCGCGTGGCCACCGTCTTGGTGGGCTTGCTCTTCTCGCTGGCCGAGCGGGGCCGGGCCGTGGAGCCGGACCGCTGCGCGGTGCTACCGCCCCTGCTGCCGCCGCTGCTCACGGGCGGCTGGCCGCCAGTCCGCATGGGCACGCCGTGGCTGACGGTGCTGGGTGCCGGGGCGCCGCTGCCGGCCTGAGGCGCAGCGGAGTCGCTCTGTCCGCCGGCGGGGGCGGGCAGGAGAGCCGAGCTCTCCGGGAGGGCGTCGGGCCGGGACGCGGCATCCTTCTCCTCGGCCAGGCAGACCATGGCCGTCTCGGCCGTGGAGTCCGGGCAGGGCGGCTCCGCGGCGGCCGGCCTGTGGACGGCGCCGACGGCGGCGGTGGCCGGCGGCAGCGCCGACACCTCGGTCTGGCCGGTGACGGTGACCGAGTTCTCGGTGGCGGCGCAGCTGACGCCGGTGAAGCGGCCGCCCCACTTGGTGCGGACCTTGGTGCGGAACAGCACGGCCTTGTAGACGTGGACGTAGAAGACCAGCACCAGCACCAGCGCCGCCACGTAGGACACCAGCGTGACGCCCGGCTTGGCCAGTCGCACCGGCAGGCTCTGGTCGTAGTAGATCAGGACCGACGGCACGGTCATGGGCAGCGAGGCCAGGAAGCAGCCCACGGCCAGGCCCTGGGCGCCCCGGTAGGTGATCAGCCGCGTGTGCGGCCGGCACACGGCGTCGTAGCGGTCGAAGGCGATGGCGGCCGTCAGCAGCGTGGACGAGTAGACGGTGACCAGGTTCAGGGCGAAGTAGACGATCTCGATCCAGATGGAGGGGAACCGGCCGGTGACGTGGAAGACGGTGTAGTAGCCGACGAAGACCGGCCGGAGCAGGCAGGCCATGATGTCGGCCGAGGCCAGGGCCATGATCAGCACGTTGGTGCTGGTCTTGCGCGTCTTCCGGCTGAAGACCCGCAGGATGAGCAGGTTTCCCGGCACTCCGATGACGAAGACGAGCAGGTGGAAGATGGCCACGACCAGGAACAGGGCATCCATGGCGAGAGGAGAGGAGAGGGGGCAGACAGACAGAAAGAAAGGAAGGGACGATGATCGCAGGGACTTCTTTACTTTGGAGGCAAGGACCACCAGGTATGGTGCGGTGTCAGCCGACCTGGTCAACTGCCGTCATGATTACCTCTATCGCAGCGACCTGCCTGAAACCAGTTGGGCCGGCCGGTGATTCACCTCATTCGGTGCCGCCTTGAACAAGCAAAAACAAATAAGCGGCTGACACGAGGCATCCCTCGTGCGTCCCCTGTCTCATACCGCCGGGGAAGAGAAGCGGAATGACCGGGGACTATCTTGCTCGGTGCTGCGCCCTCGATCCCTCCCGTGCGAGCGGCCGGTCGCTTCCCGCTCGCTGCTAACGTCCGAACTGGGGACGTCCGTATCGCGCCCGATCTCCGAGGCAGAGTGACGACTCCTCGCCGCGCGCTTCGCCTGTGTATCTCTGTGTGGGTGCGTGTACACGCTTTGTGGGTTCCGCGCAGAGTCGCAGTGGTCGTAGACGCGACACCAGCCGCACAGTGGCGTCACAGTCTGCGGCGCACGAGCCACCGCTTCGTGTCTCTAAAGGCGCTGTGTATTTTTTTGTATTCCAACGCGGGTGGACGTGAGAACGTCGCGCAGGCGGGACGGGCGGAGGGAAGTGATTGGTTCCCGTGACGACTACGTCATACGCGTCACGGCGCGCATTCAGCAGCCGCCGCCTCCTCCTCCCAACCTCTAGAATTACTAGAGGGTCGCTCGGCCCCGATATCCAACGGGTCGGATTGATTTAATAGCTCGCACTTCGCCCCGATGCATTCAGCGCAAGACTTGTATGTACATTTCAAAACCCACACACCCGTTCGTACCCGCATACAAAAAAAAACACCCCAGAGAAACAACCTTTTCCCAAATCGACTCCCGGTCCATGTAACAGTCATAGGATTGATTATACACACACTCTCACCCTCCCAGTACTTAGGATGAATAATTGAGAGGGCGATAGGCTCGGAGTTGTTCCGAGGAGAGAGACCGCGCTCGATCGAGTCGAGACGGGGAGATCGCGCCGGTGGTCGGGGCCCGGCCTACGGCGGTTGACAGGGGGCCGTGTCCGGTCCGGACGGATAATTGAGGGCGCGAATCTAGTGCCTAGTGGACACCTAAGACAATGCGTTGAGTAGGTCTGCGTCTCCACAGGGAAATTGCTTACACGAAACTGATATTATTGGAAATAACTCCAAAACGGTGAATCTGTGATGGGTAAGAATCCGTCGCAAATTGGGTGTCATATATAAAGGACATAAGGTCTAAATTTCTTCCCAGGAATGTGATTGTGGTTGAAATGGGAGCATTTTTAAAACATCGTTTCTCACTCGGTTGTATACTGCACGATAACAAAGTATAAATGTCTCCACAAGGATATAAAAATTGTTATGTGTATTTGTGTTCGCTTTTTCTCTCTTAAAGCCCATACACAACATTGGTAAGATCGAAAAACAGAAATGTTCACAGATTAACATGAAACTTATACAGTTTGAAGATGGTTATAGCAGAAACCTCGCACTGAAATATTTCTGCCTAAAATGTTGTATTTTGGGAGAAAAGGGTAAAAGAAATCGTATTTTTCGGAACAGTACGGCGTTGAATGCTGCATTTTCGCAAAAACAAATGAAGCGGTTTTCACAATTTTTTCGAGACTCGGTTGGCGGATTGAGCTGAAATGCTCACAGGTGTGCTGTCTCATGCATATGTTGGATCAGACAACGTATGGATGCTATTCTTTGACCTCGACCAGTGTTGTGTAGGGGCTTTAAGAGTGTAACAAGTTCTTATTGGACAGTGCGGGTCGGGGATGGGATGGGGCGAAAAACAAGCGGTGGTGAGTGGGAGGTGAATGAGGCGAAGGATTAGACTGTCCACTTAGCCTCCGGCCAGGTCGTAAAATGACCTCGGGAGTGTATGGACAGTAAGTACCGTCGGCACGAGAAAAAAAAACAAGTGTCAGTCGGAATCATTTTGCCCTGCACTTGACCTCGTTTTATGCGAAATGTTGATTTGAATTAGTATACAAACCTACCTCTATCCTTTTTTGATCTTGTAATCGTGCCTTTGAGAGAAACGCCATTCTAGGATACAAACGTCAGGCTCTCTGAGTGTTTAGGAATGATTTTTTAATTGTTTATTATACAGATTTGCCCTAAACAAAGCTATAAAGCCACTCAAGGTTAAGGGCTCAGTGAAGAAGGAGATAAGGAATGGAACTTAGGAAGGCTGGAGATAGGAAATGACATTCCTCTTAAATTGTGCCATTCCCATTTTATCTTCGTGGCGGCGAGCCAATCCAATACTTGATATATCTTCATAGTTTATAACATGAGGTTTGCGTCGAGGAGAATGTGATTCAATGACGGGGTTTGCCCTGCTTGACGTGATAAGCACTAGCACTGAGCACGTAATGCTTATCACGACAAGCAGGGCAAACCCTCATTGAAGTTGATAATCTTGGCCAGCGTTTCTCAAAATGTTAGTTAAATATTGAGAAACTTTTCCCCCATGTGTTTAAGGTTTGATTATGTCTTTCTCTTCTCCCCACTGTAGTTACCAATTCCGAAAGTAGTATAACCCACACCACCCGCACCCCGATCGGCGTTGCAGTATCCAGGAACAGCACTGGGGTAATCACAGCCCGGCCTACCCACACGCCTTCCGGTGGCATACAGCCGGCGCTCGTATATACACCGTGGTCCTCGCCTGTGCTGTTCTGTGGGCAACCTTTCCTGCCGTGTATGTCCGGTAAGATTTAAGAAGTTTTTGCAGGGCGAGAGTACCAAGTGGAATATACGCGGTGACACTGCGTAAAGGATATCGAAGTAGAGCCGATAATTCGGCGTTTCGCGCAGTGTGCACTCAGGATTGTCTGATCTAAGTAGTCGAAGTGACGGTTTTATAATGGTAGACATTTCTGTAACGGACATTTTTTTTTTGGGGGGGGGGGGCTTTTTAGGTTTGTATTGAGTGCTTTTGTATTGTGTTATAATGGAGGGCTCCACTTTTCCCACTCATCCCTGTAATAGAGAACCAAAGAGTAGGCTAGACCCCCCCCCCACCCTCCTCCCTCCCCCATCCATCCTCGAGAGTGCATTATCCCGACAATGCCTATCATCCGTTGAAGGACGAATAACGGCAGGACGCCCCACTCTCATCGTTCGCGGGCCGGCGACAGATGAGCAAAACGAGGCTAAGGCGGAGACCTTGTCACATAATCACGACCGCTGCAGGGTCTTCTTTCCCCCTTTTCATTCAGTTTTAAGTGGGGACGCAATAATACTGCCAATTGCTTGCTGACTCAAGCGGTCTTGTAGTAGAAATCGGAACGAGATGAGGCGGTCTGACGTCCTGATTCCATCAAGGTTTCAAGGGTCCTGCCTGAATAATAGTCGAAACGTCAGGTTGCTTATTGTTTTAGTGATTAATAAACAAAAATACGATCACTGAAGTGAGTCGCCTACTTCTAATTCTTCTTGCCCTTCTCCCTCTCCTTACCCTTCTAATTCTTCCTGTCCTTCTCCCTCTCCTTACCCTTCTAATTCTTCCTGCCCTTCTCCCTCTCCTTACCCTTCTAATTCTTCTTGCCCTTCTCCCTCTCCTTACCCTTCTAATTAGCTTTTCCTCCGCGAAGCGGAAAAGCTATTGTTCTTGTTCTGATTTTTTTTTTTTTTTTCTTGTGTCAAAAATCCCATAGACAAAGCACAGGGTTTTTGTGGACGGCACTTTTGCCATTGAACACACTTGGATTTTTTTCAAACTTGGCAAATGCATAGAGCCTAGGTTGAACTATTGCACAATTCATGACGTCACCACGTGTCACGTGACAGCACTTTAAAGGTGCAAATTTCAAACTTCAATAAAAGCAAAAGTAGAAGTTCGTTTGGTTTCAATTTTGCACTATATCTAAGTTGGGAAGAGGTGTATCCAAAAATTGCCCTCATTCGATCGTGACGTCATCTCATGAATATTAATGAGGTCATGAACTTTTGCGATTTTAACTTTCAATTGAGCATATTTGGCAAACGGAGCAAGATTTCTTTCATTTTTTCGATTATATCTATTGGGGATGTAGTTTAGAAACACCCTCCGGGGCCAAAATGCCATGACGCAATCGTGACATCATCAAAATGCGTGTTTTTAAAACGCATATTTGTCATAGGTCAATCGTCTCGAAATTTGGTGGGCAGTTAGCTATTGGGCTAGACATTCAAAATCCTGAGTTTGGAACCAATCGACCATTGTTCAGAATTATTATGATTTTTTGAAAAATATAATGATGTCCCATTCACTTTGTGCACAAAATATGCACGTGCGTTTTGGGTTAGGAATGGACGTTACAGGTTCGAATCCCGTTGGTGTCAATTTTTTTTTTTTTAAGAAAACCAGATGCGGAAAAGCGTTATGTTCTGTTAGCCAACAGACATAAATCTCTAGTTCTTCTTGCCCTTCTCCCTCTTCTTACCCTTCCCGTTCTCCTTGCCTCCCCCACCTCCACCTTGATGAATTCCTCGACCGAGTTTCTCAGCGCCCAAAGTGCAGCCGCTCCTCTCGCCGCTTCGATTGGCCGGCCAACTTCGACGCGCTCACCCTGCGGACGTCACCGTGGCTGTTTGATTTACCGACCCGCGGGTGCATTTAACCCCGGCACCGGCAACCAACCACAAAGATAGGAGGAGAAAGAGGAGGTTGAGGGGAGGAGGGGAAGGGGGGGAGGAAACACAGTCGTTACTCGACCGGGCCACCTCCTTCAATAATATCGGACTAATTGCACGCTGCTTGGCTTCGAAGAAGCCAATGCGGGGCCGTTGTGCAAACGCGGCCGTCCCACTTAGCCGATCGATTCGTCGGTTTGGGGTTTCCTGGAACCCCTTGATGAAAAAAAAACCGGAAAAGACAACTTTGCTCAGGGCTTTCCCTGCATTTGTTTGAACACATGGACCTTCCCCCAAATGTAACGGGCGTGGGCAGTTACCACGGATGTGTCTGATAGCATAGGTAAACAGAAAAACGGACGAGACCGCGAGCGATTAATAGAGTTCGGGCGGTTTCATTCTGCCGGAGTACGCAAGTCAACGAACCGCCACCGGCGTGTCCAGTGCGCATGCGCCTTGCTCCTTGACGACCGTCCAACTCCTTCCAGCCAATCACCGGGCCGCCTCGGTTCCTCGGAACTATAGCCGTCCAATCGCTTCGGGTCCTGCCCGAATTTTTTTTTTTTACGAGCCGTCATTCGGCCGTTTGAGCTCCTTCGAGTCCGGCGGACAGAAAACGAGAGCCGACGAGAGGCACGGCTCGATGAAACGGCCAGACAGTGGGGGAGCTATACCGCGATCGCCGAGCCTATACCACTCGCAATTATTTGACAGCGGGTAGCAAATTGCTCCCTCTCCCGTGCTTGTTCAAGCCACAGTGCTCGCCTTGCGATGATCTGTATTAATTTTGATGGGGCGAGAAAATCGAGAGACTTGGCTTTTTTAATTCAGGGGTTTTCTTTTCACCCGTTGGTGACTCGTTGTGAGTCTATCTTTGTCCACGTTTCTGTCTGTGTCTTTCGGTCTTCCTCTGTCTTTATTATGTGCGCGTGCGGCAGTCAGTGGTTGAATTGCTTCTGACTGGCGCCCCCGCTCCGGCAAAGACTATAGTTGACTATTTTGGGAAGGCCGCCATCTAAGGGCTGGATAGCTAGGATGGAAGAGCACCGGTACGATAATCCAGAGGTCTTCGGGTTCAAGTCCCTGTCCAGTCAATGTTGTCTTTGCCAATTTTGCAATTTCCTTTCTCGCTGTCTCTATCTGTCTCACTCTGCTCCCTCCTCTCCCGATGAATGTGTTCGAAAAGGGGGACAGTGAACCCCTTTCTCGTTCTCTTTATCTCTCTCTGTCGCTCTATCTTTCTGTCTCTCCATGTCTCTCTCTGTCTCTCTCCATCTCTCTGTCTCGCCATGTCTCTCTCTGTCTCTCTCTGTCTTTCTCTGTCTCTCTATCTTTCTGTCTCCCCATGTCTCTATCTGTCTCTCTCCATCTCTCTGTCTCGCCATGTCTCTTTCTGTCTCTCCATGTCTCTCTGTGTCTTTCTCTGTCGCTCTATCTCTCTGTCTCGCCATGTCTCTTTCTGTCTCTTCCTGTCTCTCCCTGTCTCTTTCTCTGTCTCTCTCCATCTCTCTGTCTCGCCATGTCTCTCTCTCTGTCTCTCTCTGTCTTTCTCTGTCTCTCTATCTTTCTGTCTCTCCATGTCTCTCTCTGTCTCTCTCCATCTCTCTGTCTCGCCATGTCTCTCTCTGTCTCTCCATGTCTCTCTGTGTCTTTCTCTGTCGCTCTATCTCTCTGTCTCGCCATGTCTCTTTCTGTCTCTCTCTGTCTCTCCCTGTCTCTCTCTGTCTCTCTCAGTCTCTCTCTGTGTCTCTCTATGTGTGTCTCTCTCTGTCTCTCTCGGTCTCTCTCTGTGTCTCTCTATGTGTGTCTCTCTCTGTCTCTCGTTGTCTCTCTCTGTATCTCGTTGTCTCTCTCTGTCTCTTCCTGTCTCTCTCTGTCTCTGTGTGTCTCTCTGTCTCTCTCTGTATGTGTGTGTGTCTCTCTCTATGTGTCTCTCTCTATTTCGTTTCTCCCTAGCTCTAATTATTTTCGCTCTTTCCCGCTGAACTCCCGCTGATTCCCGTCGATGAAGCGGAGGTCGATGAATGTGAACCAGGATGGGGCCGCTTTGGACGCACTGGATTGTCTTGGGAGAAAACACACTCAGTGGCGGCAGACTTAGTTAAGGGCCGAGACACCACGTGATCGATCTAATGACCCCCCCCCTTCCACCTACCCCCCCCCCCCTACTTCTCTCTTTTAGTTTACAGCGAATTCTTGAGAGCCGCATGCCACCGTATTGCCAGAGTGCAAATCCGCCGACACGGAAAAGACCGAACAAAACCTCTTGGCTTGAAAGCTCGTCTAATGCTAAAGCCCGCCCCCCCTCGCTCTCTCTATCTCCCTATCTCTCTCCCTGCCTTTCCTGCTCTCTATGTATCTATCACTGCCTCTCTTGCTCTCTTGCTCTATGTCTCTCTGGGCCTTCCCTGTGTCTCTGCCTTTCTTGCTCTCTCTCTCTCTCGGTCCGTCTATTCTGTATCTCTCTTCTCGTGTCTCTCTGTACCTCTGTCTCTCTGTGTCTCTCTGAGCCTCTGTCTCTTTGTGTCTCTATGTACCTCTGTCTCTCTGTGTCTCTGTGTACCTCTGTCTCTTTGTGTCTCTATGTCACTCTGTCTCTCTTGCTCTCTCTATGTCTCTTTTATATGCCTCTTGGCTCTATCTCTCCCTCTGACTCCCTCTGTCTTCCTCTGTTTAACATTTCCCTTTGAGTGTTATCTGTCTCGTTCTGTCTCTATCAAATTTTGTCACTCCGTCACTCCCCGTCATTTTGTATCTGTCTGTCTGTCTGTCTGTCTGTCTGTCTGTCTGCCTGCCTGCCTGCCTGCCTGCCTGCCTGCCTGTCTGTCTGTCTGTCTGCCTGCCTGCCTGCCTGCCTGCCTGCCTGCCTGCCTGCCTGCCTGCCTGCCTGCCTGCCTGCCTGCCTGCCTGCCTGTCTGTCTGTCTGTCTGTCTGTCTGTCTGGCTGTCTGTCTGTCTGTCTGTCTATCATTCTGTCTCTCTGTATGCGTATGTGTCTCTGCATGTCTTCGTGTTTTTCATGTCTTCGATATCGCTGCCTCGTTTGCCTTCCGCTGTCGCTCTCTATCTATCTCTCTTGTCTCTTTCGGTCTCTTCCTGGCTCTCGCCTCTCACGGTTCCTTTAGTTAAAACCTTCCGTTTCTCTGCTTAAAAGCTCGACGCGTGATCGCGAGCGTCTCCGAGGACCCACCGGGACATCGAGATCTCGTATTCAGAGGCTCGGACTAAAATACAAGCCCTCATTTGCTCTTTCTCTGCCCGGACGTCGGAAACCTTGAAAAAGAGAGCTGCACCGCCACGTACGGGCAAATTGCTCGGTAGGTTTTTTTTTTCGTTTTAACATCCCTGCTCCTCTCTGTCTCTCATTAGCAACACACCACTCCCCCGACCAAATGGACCCTGCAGCACATTTCAACTAGATGCATGCCACCCCATTTATCGATACAACCTCCGCTCGCTTTTCTTCCATGATTCGATATTCGCGGCGACGCCGGGCACCGGTTAAAGCCGAGCTGCATTTCTGTTCGACACGGCACGCTTGCTCCAATGGCCTGTAACTCATTACATCAAGCAGGGCATGGATTCACGTGTGACTGACCACGACCGCAATATATATGTGACCCGGCACAACGACATGAGGAATATCCCACCAAAACACTTTTTTGAGTAAACAACGCCTGAAGTTAAAGTATCTTCACAATTCGATTACAAATCAATTTTCTTTTGTTTGTATTTTAGGAAATTTTAAGTATCAGAGGATATTATATTTTGATATCATTTGAAAGCTAATGGTATACTCTTTCACATCATTAGAAAATCTCAAAATCTCAAAAGTGGGGGTTATTCCTCATTATGCTGAGCCGGGTCACATACCCAGGTCTTTCACTGACTGGTTATCGACGTCATCTCAGTTGTGCGTCTGGTCAAAGTAATATACAGAAACATGTTGCAAACACCTCACAGTGCAGAACACAAAATCGAGCTCCCGTTGAACACTGTGCAAAAACCACTCCCATTCAAAGCCAATTATTCCACACCAAGAAGTTTCTTAATTCTATACTGAGTTTCGTAATGATATACTGAGCATTGTAGTTTGGACCTTCATCTCTTACATTCTGTTCAATGTCTGTGCCCTTAGTCGGTTAGATTTTTTGCTAATTAACTCCAGACAAAAAAAACACCCACAACATTTGTAGCCATCCAAACAAATTTTCGGCAAGGATTTTGGGATTGACCCCTTCAATTCTACAGCCAAATAGGGCCACATTTAAAGCCGGATATGTGCCAAATTGCACACGAAATTGAAGAGTGAATCCCCAGGTTGTCTTAAGCTTCACTTATTCATCCAGGAGGGTAATGACTAACACCATGCAGCTTTCTGATAATCCTTCTTTTGTGTTCACTCCTTCACACTTCTCTCTTTGATCTTTCCCCCTCTTCTCACTAATCCCTACCATACTCCTTGCCCTTCCCTTTGATCTCACCCTACCAGCTTTACTCTTTGTCCTTTGTTTCTCATCCATGTCCTATTCACTCTCTACCCCCTTCCGTCGTGTACATGTATCTGTTTTGTCCTTGTCACTCTGCCTTGTCACCCTGCTAGGATCGAAACGTCAGGCCTACTAAATTTTATGATTTGCATTTTGGTAATTTTAGTCAGTAAGCAGTACCGGCCCATAATATCTGCGGGTTACAGCGTGCAAATCACACACATGAATTCCTTGCCGAAATGAATGCCTGAACCGAAAGAAAATACCACTGTGCGACTTTAAGGTTGAACATTCAAGGCAAGTTTATAGTCGGGCCAGAGGTGGGTTGCAATCTCCTGTCTCTCCAATCTCTCTTTGATTTTCTGCCAATCGCGCGGTGGAGAGAAAACAGAGGGCCAGAACGTCTGCTTGCCTTGAAATAACCTGCTTATCTAGTTCCTTGGTCCAATTCCCTCTTTCCCCTTTCTCTCTCTTCTCTCTCTTCTTTCTCTTCTCTCTCTTCTTTCTCTTCTTTCTCTTTTTCTCTTCTCTCTCTATTCTCTCTTCTCTCTCCTATCTCTCTTCTTTCTCTTCTTTCTCTTCTCTCTCTATTCTCTCTCTTCTCTATCTTCTCTCTCTTCTCTCTCTTCTTTCTCTTCTCTCTCTTCTCTCTCTTCTCTCTCTTCTCTCTCTTCTCTCTCTTCTCTCTTCTCTCTCCTCTCTCTCTCTTCAATTCTCTTCTCTCTCTTCTCTCTCTATCCCCTCTCTCTTACTCTCTCTCTCCATCCAGTCGCTTCCGTCTCCCCTCTCTCTCTCCCTCTCTCTCTCCATTTCTCCCTCTCTACATCTCTCCTCTCTCTCCATCTCTCTCTCTCT
>OX465114.1:9351283-9361283 GCA_949987565.1 Luidia sarsii
TCCTATCCGCTGATGCGTTAACCCTTTAAAACAATTTAGAGCTTGTAGTCAAGAGCTGAATGGGCTTTTAAAAAAAAACCGAAGATACAGATTCAGGGAATCATTGTTGCCTAAACAACTGGGGGTGAAAGGGAAGAGAGAAAGGAGGGAGAGAGAAACGAAGATAAACAATTACCTCGTCTGCGAGCGGGACGTGTTTTGACAAACAACAGTCCAGGCGGATGGGTGTCGACGCTTTTAAACGGTCAAGCCTTCGCCTAATGCGCCCGGCTTGCCCGGTCTTGCTAGACTTGTCTCGTGGCCTCGGGACCAGACGCACGACACTGTTTCTTGTTCTATATCTATGGTTTGGTCTGTCTCATCTCTCTCTCTCTCTCCCTGTCTCTTTCTCCCCTTCTCCCTTTCTCCCCTCCTCTCTCTCTCTCCCTCTCTCTCTCTTCCTCTCTTTTTCTTTCTCCATCTTTCTCTCTCCCTCTTTCTCTCTCTCCTTCCCTCCCTCTCTCTCTTTCTTCCTCCTCTCTCTCACTATCTCTCTATTCTTCCCTTTCCCTCTCTGTTTCGCTCTCTCCATCTCTCTCTCACTCCCCTCCCCTCTCCCTATCTCTCATCCCTCTCTCTCTCAACCCCCTCGTCTCTCTCTCATCCTCTCTCTCTCTCACCCTCGCCCTCTCTTTCCCTCCCCTCCCATCTCTCTCCATCTCCCTCTCTCTCCATCTCTCTTTCCCTCTCCCCCCTCCCTCTCCCTCTCCCTCTCTCTCTCTCCCTCTCTCTCCCTCTCACTCCCCTCTCTCTCACCCTCTCCCTGTCTCCCTCTCCCTCTCCCTCTCTCTCCATTTCTCTCCCTCTCACTCCCCCTCTCTCCCCCTCTCCCTCTCTCCCTCTCCCTATCTCTCTCCATCTCTCTCCCTCTCACGCCCCTCTCTCTCCCCCTCTCCTAGCTCTCTCCCTCTCCTATCTCTCTCTCCCTCTTCCTCCCTTTAACTCCCCTCTCTCTCTCCCCTCTCCCCCTCTCCCCTCTCCCTCTCCCTCTCCCTCACCCTCTCTCTCTTCCCTCTCTCTCCCCCTCTCTCCTCTCTCTCCCCCTCTCTCCATCTCCCTATCTCTCTCTCCCTCTCTCTCCCTCCCACTCCCCTCTCTCTCTCCCCCTCTCCCTCTCTCCCTCTCCCTCTCCCTCTCTCTCTCACCCTCTCTCCCCACTCTCTCCTCCCTCTCCCTCTCTCTCCATCTCTCCACACCGAGTTCGCATCCAGAACGTGAATCGCGGCTGCAGGCGAAACTGGCGGTGCCGCGGCGGTGCGACAAGCGGCGACTGGTAATGAGTCTACCTCCCTTTCCCCAGGGCGCCCTCAATGTATTCGAGTGACAGGCGGGTTGCCGAGGCCGCCTTCATTTCGCATAGCCCGGTGTTAAGGTTAAATCTGCCCCCCCCCCCCCTCCACCTCTAAACGAGTCCGCCCGAACACATTTTACTCGGTTGTGGCCATTGGACACATTGACCTGGATGATTCTGTCCCCCGGACACATTTGTGACCCGGCACAGCATACTGAGGAATAACCCCACTTTTGAGATTTTGAGGTTTTCTAACGATGTGAAAGACTATACCATTAGCTTTCAAATTATATCAAAATATAATATCCTCTAATACTTAAAATTTCCGAAAAGAAAAAGAAAAGAAAATTGATTTGTGATCGAATTGTGAAGATACTTTAAATTTAGGCGTTGTTTTCTCAAAAAGTGTTTTGGTGGGATATTCCTCATATCGTTGTGCCGGGTCACATTTCGAGAGGGACAGAACTAGCCTATACACCGGCACCGTGCGTCTCATCGTCTGCTGATGAGCGGGATGAGCGGTCGCGCCTTACGGCAGCGACTGGATTCCATGACTACCCGACGGGCTTAGGCAGGCGAGGAGACTATATTTTAATTTCATTCCGTATTTATTTATTGATCGGCGGGGCAGTCGGGTCCGATAAACAGGCCTCCATTACCAACGGGGCGCTGTATACATTGTGTACGGTTGCTGATGGAAGACCGATGCGTTCGCTATCCATTTATCCGCCCTGGCTCCGTGGTAAGACTGAAAGGTTATGAGGAGGAGAAAGGAGAGAGAGGAGGGGGAAAACTGGGAGAGGGGAGAGAGTAAAGGAGATAGAGAGAGAGGGAGATGGAGAAGAAGACTGAAGAAGGAAGGAGGTAAAAGATAAGGAGATGGATAGGGTGAGGGAGCGGAAGAGGGAAAGGGAGAGGGAGAGAGGGGAGAGGGGGAGAGGGGAGAGAGGGGAGAGGGGAGAGGGGGGAGAGAGGGGAGAGGGGGAGAGATGGGAGAGGGGGAGAGAGGGGAGAGGGGGAGACAGGGGAAACAGGGGAGGGAGAGGAGAGAGGGGAGAGAGGGGAGAGAGGGGAGAGAGGGGAGAGAGGAGAGAGGGGAGAGGGAGGAGAGGGACAGGGGCAGGGAGAGGGAGGAGAGAGATGGACTACAAGAAGGGAAAAGGAGAAGGGAGGAGGAAGGAAGAAGGAAGGATGAATGAGATGGATACGAGGGACAGGGACAGGGACAGTGACAGGGACATGGAAGGGACGGGGGCAGGGACGGGACGGGGACGGGGACGGGGACAGGGACAGGGACAGGGACAGGGACAGGGAGAACGACAGAAGGAGAGGGGCGATAAAAGGAAGGAGTAGTACAATGTCTGCAAGAGTATCTCCCCGTACGCCACGAGCTATTTTGCATTAGTTGAGGATTAAAATTTGGAAGAACGGCAGTCGCTTCCTTATCGAGTTAGGATTCTTTTATAAGGCCGATTCATTGCATGCGGTTTCTCCGGCTGTAGGTCGCGATTCGCTCAATTTCTTTTACCCCCCACACCTTGGGCCTCCAGGCTAGCCGGGGAACCTTTATTGTTTTAATTTGTCTCACCTTCTCGATGGCCCGTGACCGGAATAAGTTACCCCATGCGAAGGGCACGCGCGCGTGCCCGTCATCTAAGTTTTACTGGGCGCCTTCGGCAAGAGTCGGCGGTTCGTTGGCCCTGCACAATTTACAGCGCATGCGCATTGCGGCGTGGTGACGTCAGTGCCGTAGGTGTCGCGGTGTGTGCACGATCACAGGCACCCCTCGCATCTAATCAGTTGCCCTTTGCGGTGGACGTAGTAGGAGCCGTGTCAGTAATCAGCAGCTAGGGCTTTGAAAAACACGCCAGCCTACGGGAAATGGTTGCAGCCGCTATACCAACGGCTTCCGTATAGATTCGTGATTCCATGATAGGCCGTGTCCGAATCTGTTGCCTAGAGGTAGCTACGACTAGATCTTCGCTCCATTGGAAACACACAGGGATGCGAAGACGATAGCCGTAGCCGTAGCTCTGGAAGCCCGTTTCGGACACGGTCATTATAGATTTCTTAACTGAAGCCGTAGCCAATGGATTCCAATATTGATAGGGCCCATGCACGTTTACCCGAGCGATGGTCCTCACGTTTCAGATGAAGTCGCCCTCCGCCATGTTGGTACATTCTACTTGCAACAGACCTTTTTGGCGTCATTACCTCCTAACTTACCCATGATGCGTTCGATTAGCTTCACCGGGTCTACTGCCGGTTGGCTCTGACGTCATTACCCCCTAACTTACCCATGATGCGTTCGATTAGCTTCACCAGGTCTACTGCCGGTTGGCTCTGACGTCATTACCCCCTAACTTACTCATGGTGCGTTCAGATTAGATTCATACCCGACTAAGTTAGTCGAACGCATCTATATATAAATAGATCTGCACAGCACTCTTCTCCATATTTCCGGTAACTCTCGGCATCCCCAATGCGGCTGGCTACTTGAAATGGCGTGTCATTTCTCCCCTACCTCTGCTAATGGGTTTGATCCACTTTGATGCACCGACTGGATTGCTTTTCCTCCATCTCCATTCATTCAGGAAGCAGGCATGACAACAGATGGTTTGTGGATTCGGTTTCGGGAGGAAAAAAAGACGAGACGCCGAAGCTCCAACAACTCCGAGGAAGAGCCCCAAGTGGAAAACGGGTGAGAAGTCAATTGTCGCTTGCGACTGTGAGAGTTTTTTGTTCGTGGAGAGGATCCTGACCTCTGTTCCGCTTCGCTTTGAAGAGCGTCGCAGCGCGCGTCGCCGTGCTCTCGGCTCGTTCCTCCTCACTCGGATTTCAGGATTCTCAGCTGAATGGCCTTTTAAAGAGACTCCCCGAGAACCCCTTCGGAGGGCAGGATTCTGAGCTGGGAAGGGCGACCAGCCGCTCCATAATATGCACGTGAAATCGGTCCATCCATAATTCACGAAGGCTGGATGGACTCGGCGGATCTCTGACTCTGTTGCCCATGTCTATCTGTCTCTCTTCATATCTCTGTTTCTCTGTCAATCTCCCCCTCTCTCTTTCTAACTCATTCTCTCTGTCTCTCAACTTTCTTTCTCTCTGTCTCTCTCTCTGTCTCTCTATGTCTCTCTCCGTCACTCTCTGTCTCTCCTTCTCTGTCTCTCAACCCCCTCTCTCTCTCTGTTTATCTCTCTCCGTCTCTCTACCTCTCTCTCTATCTCTGTATCTGACTGCATCGCTGTTTATCTCTATCTCTCTGATTCTCTCTAACAGTCTCTGTCTCCCCCTTCTGTCTATATCTCTCTGTCTCTTTGTCTCGATTTAGTCTCTCTGTCTCTCTCCATCTCTCTGTCTCTCTCCATCTCTCTGTCTCTCTCCATCTCTCTGTCTCTCTCCATCTTATTGTCTCTCTCCATCTCTTTGTCTCTCTCCATCTCTCTGTCTTTCTGTCTCTCTGTCTCTCTCCATCCATCTGTCTCTCTCCATCTCTCTGTCTCTCTCCATCTCTCTATCTCTTTCCATCTCTCTGTATATCTCCATCTCCCTGTCTCTCTCCATCTCTCTGTCCCTCTCCATCTCTCTGTCTCTCTCCATCTCTCTGTCTCTCTCCATCTCTCGGTCTCTCTCCATCTCTCTGTCTCTTTCCATCTCTCTGTCTATCTCCATCTCCCTGTCTCTCTCCATCTCTCTGTCTCTCTCCATCTCTCTGTCTCTCTCCATCTCTCTATCTCTTTCCATCTCTCTGTCTATCTCCATCTCCCTGTCTCTCTCCATCTCTCTATCTCTTTCCATCTCTCTGTCTCCCTCCATCTCTCTGTCTGTCTCCATCTCTCTGTCTCTCTCCATCTCTCTGTCTCTCTCCATCTCTCTGTCTCTTTCCATCTCTCTCTCTCTCTCCATCTCTCTCCATATCTCTGTTTCTCTGTCTTCTGATTTACTCTGCCAGTCCCCTTTCTCTCCTCCTTTCCTGATGAGTATTTCGAAAATGGGACAGCGTCCCCCTTTCCCAGAATAACGCAGCGCCGACCGTCATTCTCAGGGTCCCTTTGTCACCCCGTCAGGGGACGGAGGGCTCCCGGGGATCGGGCCGGGATTAACCCGATCCGTCCGCGGCGACCTCATCAAAAATCAACCGTCTCTCGACCTACAATTTGTAAGGATTTTGTTTCTTTCTTTTCCTGACACAATGACGCTCCGGCCAGGATTCAGGACTGACCGGGTTGAGGCGGAGAAACTGGCCCGGGGACAAACTGCCTAGGATGCGAGATTGTCGGATCTTTCTCCCTCCTTCCCTTCCTTCCTTATACCCTACCCCCTTCCCTACCCATTCCCTCCCTCCTTCCTTCCCTCCCTCCCTCCCCCTCCCTCCCTCCCTCCCTGCCTCCTTCCCCCTCCCTGCCTGCCTCCCTCCCTGCCTCCCTGCCTCCCTCCCCGTCTCCCTGCCTCCCTGCCTCCCTCCCTGCCTCCCTGCCTCTCTGCCTCTCTGCCTCCCTGCCTTCCTGCCTCCCTGCCTCCCTGCCTCCCTGCCTCCCTGCCTCCCTGCCTCCCTGCCTCCCTGCCTCCCTGCCTCCCTGCCTCCCTGCCTCCCTGCCTCCCTGCCTCCCTGCCTCCCTGCCTCCCTGCCTCCCTGCCCCCCTGCCACCCTGCCTCCCTGCCTCCCTGCCTCCCTGCCTCCCTGCCTCCCTGCCTCCCTGCCTCCCTGCCTCCCTGCCTCCCTGCCTCCCTGCCTCCCTGCCTCCCTGCCTCCCTGCCTCCCTGCCTCCCTGCCTCCCTGCCTCCCTGCCTCCCTGCCTCCCTGCCTCCCTGCCTCCCTGCCTCCCTGCCTCCCTGCCTCCCTGCCTCCCTGCCTCCCTGCCTGCCTCCCTCCCTCCCTCCCTCCCTCCCTGCCTCCCTGCCTCTCTGCCTCCCTCCCTCCCTCCCTCCCTCCCTCCCTCCCTCCCTCCCTGCCTCCCTGCCTCCCTCCCTCCCTCCCCTCCCTCCGTCCTTCCCCTTTTTGTGTTTTTCTTTCCTTATCTCTCTGCTCTGTCCCTTTATCGAAGGTTTTTTCTTTTCTTTCATCGATGCACTCTCTTTTCTCTTTTCTTTGTCTGTTCCACAAAAACAGACAGATGCATTTGCTGTCTCATTGAGTGAATTGCTCACGTCCAACTCCCCTTGCCTCTTCACTCTCTCTCCGTGACACGCGGCGACGTTTCTCAGCAAATCCCCTCCGGGGAGAATTTCCGGTCCGACCCTCGCTCGAAAGAGAAAAAGAAAGAGAACAAATTGCCCTTTTTTTGGGGGGGGGGCCGAAGCTTACGAACCGAAGTGAAAAAAATACAGGAAGATAGAAAGATCCAAACTGTGGATCGTCAGCTACTCGCAGCTTTTCAATCAATATATGCGCGTGTGTGTGGGGGAGGGGTGTGTGTGGGGGAAGAAGAGAAAAAACTTCCAGCCGATAACTTTCCCTCCAGGTTCTTGAGGGTGCGAGCCCTCGGAGGCAGACCCCTCCGGCTTTAAAGGGCGGGCCTCGGCTGTGACTGCATGGGACGGCCAACGTTCACGGGCAAACCTCGCCGGCGACTCCGAGCGGGGTTTTTGTTTTAGTCGCTCGGCAAACAATCTTGACGGCTGCCCGGAGCTGGCCCGCGTCGCGTATAAATAAACCCCGCATCAAAGGATGGAATCGTCAGTGGAATAGTTAATCTGTACTCATGTGAACTATAACCCCCCCAGCCTCCCTTCTACCTGAGAGGCGTTCTAATGAGGGGTCAGAGGCAGCCTCACCCGGTTGCCGAACCTCAATAGAAACCTCATCTACAACTGGATCTTTTTTAGATCGATGGACAACCACACAGTTCGTCACAATCAGGAGACAACCTCTCATTCAACGTCCAAATTCATGGATCATCCGAGTTCCCAACCCCTCGAGACAACCTCAAGACTCACCTCACCTCATGCACCTCACCTCACCTCAAGCACCTCAACCCACCTCACTTCACCTCACCTCGCCTCGCCTCACTTCACCTTACCTCACCTCGCCTCGCCTCGCCTCGCCTCGCCTCCTCTCGCTTCACCTCACCTCGCCTCGCCTCGCCTCGCCTCCCCTCACTTCACATAACCTCACCTCTTCTCTTCTCTTCTCTTCTCGCCTCGCCTCGCCTCACCTCACCTCCTCTCGCTTCACCTCACCTCGCCTCGCCTCGCCTCGCCTCGCCTCGCCCCGTCCGTCCCGCCCAGCTCTCCGATCTCACTTCTCCGAGTCGCGTCAAACCAGCAAATGAACGAGATGCGACACTCGCAACTTAGCGCGGCATAGATATAGGCTTCGGGGAGCATTCTTCTCATTAGGAAGTCCGGCAAACAAAAGCGACATCGGGAAGACATTCTCTCCGCAGAGTGCCCCGTCTCATGCATGTTGCATGCCC
Organism: Luidia sarsii; assembly: GCA_949987565.1. Classification (NCBI taxonomy): domain Eukaryota; kingdom Metazoa; phylum Echinodermata; class Asteroidea; order Paxillosida; family Luidiidae; genus Luidia; species Luidia sarsii. Next base: position 9,359,030 of record OX465114.1, read on the forward strand.
GGCGTCAGGTCTGGGAGCGACAGTGCTTGTTTTGGGAGGTGAGCTAGCCGCGAGTCTGCGCTATGATACCGCCCGGTATAAGCTGCCCGTTCCGTTCGACCATCCGCATAAAATGTTAGAATTCATTCTGACGACCTCATGACACATATGTGACCCGGCACAGCGACACAGGGAATATCCCACCAAAACACTTTTCCAATAAACAACGCCTGAAGTCAAAGTATCTTCTCAATTCAATTTAAAAAATAATAATTTAATTTAAGTTAATGTATTGGAGGATGTTATGTCCAAAGGATTTTTCCGAAATCCGTCTCTAAATGTTGAAAAAAAGGAGGATTTCGGGGGAGTGTGTGTGTACTGTTTTGTAAAGTGTAAAGTAAAATGTAAAGTTCCTGCCTTTTTGAATGGCTGCTTTCGAGAGTTAGACTGGTGCTGCTATATTGTGTCTGGTGCAAAATGAACGAGCGAAGTCCCCTTGTACTATTTACAACAAAGTTCATACGGAAATAAATTTGATATCATTAGAAAGCTAATGGTATAGGCCCTACTCTTTCACATCATTAGAAAATCGGAAAATCTCAAAAGTGGGGGTTATTCCTCATTATGCTGTGCCGGATCACATATGCTAGTCTTATTTTCAGGCTGTTTTTTTTTTCTTCAGCAGGCAATCTGGCAAAGCACTGAACACTCAATGTTCATGTCGAGTAGGGCAGGGCGAACCCTTGTTGATTAGGCAGAACATTCTCCGAGCTCCACGCAAAAATCGTATATACATGATGCAACGTGGTACCCGCCGCTTTCGAATCCATCACGCGACCTCGACCAGCTCGGCGGTCCAGTGGTCTAGGAGTCTGCGCCAGAAAGCAGGAGTCGGATAAGACTCGACAGTATGCACGGTGGAAGTGCCGAGGGGAAGGTTAGCGGTGACACCGTGCAGCACCTCTCTTTTGAGACGGAGCGTGTCGCTCTGAAAGAAGGAGTCGCAGGTTCGAATCCCGCCCGAGTTACCTGACTGTGTATTTTTTTTTCAGAAGGTAATCGGGTACGCCACTGACCATAGACACTCTTATACGAATCCATGGATCGGGCTCGGGCTCAGGCTTCGTCTCCGTCTGACAACCCCCCCCCCACCCCACCCCAGGATGTGGTTTGTCGAATTTGAAGCTTTGTTGGCTTGATACCCACCAAGAAACTGGGCCCAAACCTGTGGTTTTTAGAGGCCTGTGTCATTATAACGGGTGATGAGAGAAATAGGACCGAAGCCTAAGCCCGAGCCTAAGCCTTCATTACAACGTGGAGTAGGTCACTTGTCTTATCCTCTCATTTCCCCTCGTGTATCTGACGATAACTGTCATTTGGCAACATTATTTTAGTAGCCTATCTCGCTTGTGCAGTGCTTAGTTATAGCTGAGTTACTTTCCTTTCTGTATAGGGATGCCCTTAAAATGTGACCCGGCACAGCGACATGAGGAATATCCCACCAAAACACTTTTCGAGTAAACAACGCCTGAAGTCAAAAGTATCTTCTCAATTCGATAAAAAATCATTTTATTTTTTTTGTATTTTCGGAAAGTTAATGTATTGGAGAATATTTTATGTCCAAAGGATTTTTCCGAAATCCGTCTCTAAATGTTGAAAAAACGAGGATTTCGGGGGAGTGTTTGTGTACTGTTGTCATAAAAAGGTAAAGTTCCTGCCTTTTTGAATGGCTGCTTTCGAGAGTTAGACTGGTGCTGCTATTATTGTGTCTGGTACCAAATGAACGAGCGAAATCCCCTTGTACTATTTACATACTCTTTCACATCATTAGAAAATCTCAAAATCACAAAAGTGGGGGTTATTCCTCGTTATGCTGTGCCGGGTCACAAATGTGGTTTATCTTGTGTAAGAAAATCTTTCAGGTTGTAAGTGGGAGGGAGGCAGGATGCATGGAGCGAATTCCACAGCAGGGCGGTACTGTGGGGGGGGGCGTATCACGCCACGATACGTTCACCGATCTACTGAATCCGCAAGGGAGTATACCTTGTCTTCATGAAGATTTTGTGGAAAAAATTGTCCTATGATTGGCTTTTGTGACTGAACCTTTTTCTGGAAAGGTTTCTTCCGGATCGATATTCAGTGCACTCTGACTTTCAGGATTGAAAAGATTCAGCTGAATAAGATGTGGGTTAAGCCCCTTTATGGGTGGACCAATTCATCTCTCTCTCTTTCTTTCTGGCTCCTTCGCTTTCTGTCTCTCTCACTCCTTCTCTCT